>JAKNDB010000062.1:0-27604 GCA_024305405.1 Dirofilaria immitis | reverse complement strand
CCATTAAGGTTGTATACTGAGATATTCCTAACAGATTAAAATTTTAATCTTATGGATCATTTCATTTTTGATCTGCTGTAAGCAAATGACACGATAGATAAATTTTGTCACCGAATAGTAAACAGACTGTTTATTTATGTATTGAGGAACTCTGAAATGATTATTCAATTATTTCCTACATTTTCGATCATCTTTTTTTCTTCTATTCTTTCAGCCGTGAATTTTAATTCAAAAACTTTTCCAATTTCTATGAAATAGAAGTTGGAATAATGAATCATTGGATGAATCATATGAAAATATTGCCAAGCAGAACTCCGAGAAAATTAATAGTACTACTTTGATTAGCAGAGCAATTTTAACGATCATTTGCAAATGAACAGATAAATTATTTTGGCTATGATGAATAGAATCATTTTCAAGATTCAACTTTTCTAAAAATTACTATGAAGTAAATTATTGGATTTTTAAATATCTTTTTCTACGTAATAGAATCAATTGCTTTATTTTGAGGGTGCTGGACATTCCGTTTCATTCGATAGGCCTGGCCCATTGCTTCAAATGTTAAATAATTTCATGAAACAAACCGATCTTTCAACTTCAATTTCCGTGAGCACTAAATTGACCCCATTGAAAAGCAATACCAAATACTGAATCAGGTCTAATCTTAATGTTTTTCATACTTTCTTCTCAAAAATAATACAAGCAATTCCTATTAACAAGTAAATTAAAAGAATCAAAAAAATTGTGCGATGAAACGAAGAAAAAACATATTGCGTTTTCAATTGTTTTTCGGCACAAAGCAGTGAAGGAATTCAAATTATCGGAAAAATTTGAAATGAGCGAAAAATGAGTCTTATTAGCAACATTTATTTAAATTTGAATCTTTAATAAAGAAATTAAAAAGATTCAAAAAGAAAGAAAAAGAAATTAAAAATATGAAAAATTGATTTCTGAAATATCTATATAAAAGAAAAAATGCCAGATGGATGAAATTGATTAAATGAGAATGTATTCACCTTTAAAAGTATATATTATTCTAATATTTTTATTAATATATTTCAAAAAATTTCATGAATACTGCAGATTGCGGCCGAAACGAATAATTTCTATGCTGACACAGAACGATCCAATCCAGAGAAATTAGAAAAAGATGAGTCGGTTGATAATAAAAATATGCCTGGACGAACATTTCAGTATAGTTTGGAAACTACAACTGGATATCTAGCGGATGGTCATGGAAATAATCTTTTCTTCTGGTATGAAAATTCTAAATTTACAAAAACAATCATTCAAGTTATATAAACAAAGTATAGCTTTACATTTTTGGACGTTAGCTTTTTTTTCCTGTTCAAATAATAAGGATTGCAAAATAAAAAGTTTCAGGGCGAAGCAATCCTTGTCCAGGAATCTTGCTTTCAAAATTTCCTTTTTGTTAGATTTGATTTTCATCAAGCCTATAATCTAGGTCTGTAATCATTAGTCAAGTTTTGCTGCGATCATTAACATGCTCAGATTTTATGGAGATGATATTAGAATAAATCGAATAAAAAAAAAAAAAAACTAGTTGTTGTCATAAGCCTTTCTGACAACATTCTTTTTGTAGTGATCGTATTCGGTCGCATTCAAAAAAGAAGGTGCATTGTTTTGAAGGATATGATTAAAAAATGATAATTCAGGTGGATTCCGTCCATAAATCAAATCGCTCCTTTGATTGTATGGCTTGGTAATGGTCCAGATTGTAGCTCATTTTATGATATATTTAGCAATGTTGGCCCATATCGTGTTGGAAAATATGGAAAAAAGTTATATGAAAATCCATATTCATGGGATCATGTAAAAATTTTTCATTTTTTTATTTGAATTTAGCAAAAATTCATTATAAATTCGACGTTCGAATAAAATCCTTACTATGATCATCATTATTTCACATTAAACGTAATAAATGATATCGATGATAAGAGTGACGAATTGTATTTATGATCAATGTGAGTTGATGAAAGTCATTTGTTATTATTATTATTGCTGAACTTCTTCTTTCATAAAACTTGTAAGATAGATATGTGAATTAGAGAATTCTGAAACATTTGCCATAGAAATTCCTTCCTCTTTCTTTCTTCGCTTTACTACTAATGATAATTAGTTAGCTCAGAACTACTTTTGTAATTTTGCTACTCATAATTTCGCTTCATAAACGCTTCATATTTTCCATATAAATATTCCATCTAATAATTTATTAAAAATAATTTATAAATGATTATATTTAACATCTTTGCAGGTTGCAAATATGTTATTTTGGAAGCAGTTCCAAACACGGGTTATTCATTAGGTAATAAAACAGAGTACAATGACAATGAGGCAAGTATTGTTATATTCTTTTCTTATAAAAACTATTTGATTTTATCATCCAATAACTAATAAATTACTGATAAAAATTACTGCTCAGATTGTGGATGGATTACTGAATGCCATCGCAAATTTCTATAAAACATCTATTGGTGCCAATTATGTACAAAATCATTTATACATATTTGGTCAAGGTAATGGTAGCCGTTACGCTTTATTATTGGCTCTAAAATTAGCTAAAGTAAGTTTCTTAATTAACAGATCTGAGTGATATTTAAATTTATAAATAATCAAATGAAAATATTTTTTCATATTAAAAATTTCTGAATTTCCTAAATGCTTTATATATATATTATTGCTCAAATTTTTTCAATGTTTAAACTATCATTTCTAATTCTCATTGAAATATTATAGAGAAATATTCGTATTGGAAATAATTTGAATGATATTAACTTGACATCATTATGCTACAATATATTTCCTATATATATGAAATGAATAGTATTTTAATTTTAACAAGAAATCTCTACTGTACTCATATAGTCTTCAGTTATTTACGGCATCGCTTTTAGTATATTATCATATTTTGTGGATAATTATATTCAGGAAATTCACTATATCAGTTTAAATAAATATCTCTAATAAGAATTATTGAATTGTTTTTAAACAAACTAGTTAAACAAAGAGTAAATTTAATATCCATGTCGAATTCTTTGAAATCTTAACAAAAATCATCTCTTCTAAATATCGATCTAATCGATAAAATTGATTTTCCAGACAGTTTCTGAAATTCCAAAATTAACTGGCATAGGTTTGGGCAATTCATTATTAGACCATGAAGCATCAATCAATATTATCCCAAATGAATTATACTTCGGTGGTTTAATTGGCAAATAGTATGTGTTTCTTTTTATAATTCTTTGTATATCTGCAATTGGTAATTTTTGTGCAACAATTCCCAACGAATTGCAAATTTCAGTGAATGGGATCAGTTGATTTCATGTTGCATAGATGAGAATGGAATCTATCAAGAATCTTGTCAACTTATGAAATATGTCACCTTTGATAATCAAGGTATTGTAACACCAAAAACTAATTCAGAATGCTCCCGGCTTGTTGCTCAGTACGTACGTGAAGGAATGTTTCAACGAAAGTATGATTCATTTGCTAGCATTTGGAACTTTATTCAAGAATAACGAGCAAAAGAGAGATAATATATTTTTATAAAATCGTATATGGTAGTAATCATATGAGTAATAATTATAAGTAATAATAATTTTATCAGCTAATGATTAAGAAAGAAGTGATGTAGATATAGTTACTCTCTTTTTTTTCAGAAAAACTTTTGACAATAAGTCCTAAAAAAAAGTTGAATAAAATTGCATTGCTTGGTTATTTGCAAAGATTCTATTCCATAGATTCTTTTAAAATAATTTTCATAAATTTTATTTATTGTATTTTACTGCAGGAATCCATCTTTAAACGTGTACAATAAATGTCATGAAGAAATGATTCCTATCTATAACGATGATAGTAGTCAAACGAAACAGGAAATGAATGGACAGGCTTTAAATTATAATCCACAACCACTAACAAATAATTCCTTTTTCATTAATCAACCGGTTAATTTCTTACTTTAGAAATAAATGAAATTTTTTGCCATATTGATACATGATTTATAAATATCTTCGTTATTTGATATTGTTTAAATCAATTTCAAAAATACTATTTTACGATTATCTGATTTGTTGATTTTTTTCTTTGATTTTGATTAATTTTTTCTGAATTCAGAATTATATTAATTATCATTCCACGGATGCATTCGCATCATATCATTGCTATATGAATGATGCAATTAGCAAATATCTTCGCTTAAATGAGGTACGACAATGGTTGAATGTTTCTGAAGATGCATCGGAATGGCAAATTTGCAAGTAAATTTATCTAGACATATTTGCCTAATTTTATAAATTAATTTGTACAGTGCTTCAAAGGAATATTGATTATATTTTTAAGTGCTTATAGTGATTCGAATTTTTTCTCCATCTTTTATACAAGAAGAAAGACAATAATAAGAACTACTGATTAAGATTTAAAGTATTAACTTCTATTTTCTGATATAAATAATTGTGAATTGATAATTTTTCAGTCCCTTATTATCCTATAATGAGCAGACATCCATGAGCGCAGCATTTAAGGATATTATGCAGCAAAATAAGAAAATTAAAATTCTCATATTCGACGGTGATAGCAATTTGAAAAGCAATTTTCTTACAAGTTGGTGCCTTTTTTTTCTAATATATTTTCAATTCAAAATTTTGTCAATAATATGATAAATTTTGATAAAATACATTTTTAATCAGTATATAATGACAATACAAAGTAATTATGCGAAGTAATGGAACAATTTTATTTAAATTTAAAATAAATAAAAATTTTTAAGATGCAATTTTTGTTGAAAAACTTGCCGAAGAAATGGAATTAACAGTGACAGAAGAAAGAAATGCATGGATTTATCATGAATCAATGGAATCATTGAATCATTCTGCTGGATTTGTGAAATCATTCAAATATGACCTTACAGGCACAACTATTCATCTTCTCACAATAAAAGTAATTTGTTCTTCTACTCTCCGATCCGAAGATTTTGAATGTTGCTTATATGATAAGCTTAAGTAGTGAAAAAAAAAAAAAAACGACATACTCCAAACTTTCTATGGCAAGGACTATTTGGATTAGGTCATATAAAGCAGCATAAGTATGAAAGAACGAATGCATAATAAATCATTCAATTTCGAATATAATTTGATTTATGCGTAAAATTTTAAATGAACTTTTCGCAATAAATTTAATAATCTTTCATTAAAATGAGATTCAGAATGTTGATCATCATGTTGGTTTGGATCAACCAGCAGCAGCACTACAAATGATCACCAACTTTCTGAACAATAAGCCATATAATGAGACTGGAAAAGCTCCGCATCTACGTCAAATACTTCCGCAGTATCAGCCAGAAAAACCACAACTGGGTAAATTGGAAATAAAATATTAACTTTAAAATATAGGATTTTGATGTTTTGGATTTTGATGAACTCCTCTGTATCACTAATATCTTTTCCATACACTATTATACTGCTGGAATTTCGTATTGGAATTTTAATGAAATCAAAAATTTTGCGCTCATTTTGTAAGTTAATCCTTCATTAAAATAAGTTCTAGAATTTAGAAAATTTACTGGAATATTTGTAAAGAATTGAATTTATTACCAGTATGAATTGACAAAAATGGATTTTACAAATTAATTTCTCGAATTTTGATAAATAAAAAACATATAAAATTTAAATTTTATGTTTTGTAAAAAAGAAATATAAGAATGACCATCACGAATCATTTTCATTTTCCCTAACACTATTTTCTTCATATTTTTTTTGTCATAATTTATTTTTATTGGCAGTTGGTTAATGTTATCATGTAATTCTTGAAACAATTTTTCAAAATATTTTATATGTTTCTATTCTGATCGGCTTTTTTTAAGATGCACTATCTACAATTTACACATATGCAATTTTTTTTAATCCATAATATTGATTATTCACTGAATTCGGTCCATTTTTAAAGCTTTTTCATGTAATTTTAGTATCACGACAATTGGCTGATCAAATATTCGATTTACCTGGTCTGACATATACTATCAATTTCAATCAGTATTCAGGATATCTTAATGCAAGTGAAGGAAACTATCTTCATTACTGGTTAAAAGTTTTTATTTTTCATATTACAAAAGCTACTTAAAATTTTCTTATTTAGAATTTTCAATAACTTTTCTGATTTCAATATTTTTAAGAATGATTTTTTTGATTAAAAATAAATTAGGTTGGTGGAGTCACAAAATGATCCGAGGACTGATCCGCTTATAATTTGGTTCAACGGTGGCCCTGGGTGTAGTTCTCTTGTTGGTTTATTCGTAGAAAATGGACCGTTTCATTCAAATCACGACGGAATCACTTTATTTGAAAATGTATTCTCATGGAATAAGGTAGCATTTTTGCTATATTACATCTAATATTTCAATCTTAGGATGAGCAATTTTGCATCATTGCTTTTGTTTGAATTTTTTCACAAAATTTTATAAAAATTTCGTAAATAATTATATATTTTTAGTTAGCGAATGTTCTATACATTGACTCACCTCGACAAGTTGGATTTTCATATCAAGACGAAGCAGTTAATCCAGATGTTGTCTTCAACGATACATTGGTGCATTCAATCATTTCCTCATTTCTTTCTATTTTCAATGGAATTTTCTTGCAATTTTTTAGACAATGATTGATGCTTATGAAGCGATTCTTGATTTCTTTACGATATTTCCCAATCTCAAGAAAAATGATCTGTATATTTCAGGAGAATCTTATGCTGGTATTTATGTTCCAATGCTCACGACATATATAGTTCGAGAAATTCAGGTGATATTTTAGCTATCGAAATTCTAATCAATTAATCATAATATTTCAGTTAGATCAGAAAGATCTGAATCATTAACAATGAAAAGAACAAGAACAAAATCCGCAAAATTATGCATCATTTTGTGAATCATAATCCAATTCTTGATTATCTTTATTATTTATTATTTTATCATAAATTTGATAGGAGAAAACGTAAAAAAAACACGTTTTGGCATCAAAGATTTAAATAAAATTACTTTTTTTGCTTAATTTTTATTCTAGTAGATAGGTTACTACTTATAATTAAGATTATGCTGAATAGAATATGATTATTCTTTCAACGGCATTCTTTCAAATAAATTTTCAAAATTACTAAATATTTATAGTTTAATGATTTTAAAGCAGTTATGTACTGATTCTTTATCAATAATGCTATGTGCAAGTTTTTTTTCAGAAACAAGATATAGAATTAAATCTAAAGGGAATGATTATTGGTAATGGTTATTTAAGTGGTATTGTTAACGTTAGTTTCTTATTTCATCATATTGATATATTTTTATTATTACTTTTTTTGCATCTGATTACTGTAATTTTTCAATAAATTGATTTATAAAATATAATTTGCAAAATTAGCTGAAAAAATATACCATTTTGGTATTTAATTAAAATTAAAATAAATAAGATTTATTTCCTAAAATTTATGAAGCAATTAATATTTAATTTTTAGATTCGTACAGTTTCCGATTACTTATATTTTCATGGCTTCTACGGCAAAAGTAAAAGTTAATTTCATATGAATCGTTTGAAATGTTGAATCTTTGAAATACTCCTATATAAAAATCATTTGCATTTTGAGTAAATAATTATGCTAAAATTTAGAAATTTGGCTAGATTAATTTCAATTTTAATAAAATTTTTTCTTTTTCATTCTTAAGACTTTGGGATAAATTACAAAAATGCTGCCCACAGCGAAATGATGGTAAACCAACGATGGAATGCGGATTTGACGATTATGTTAGTATTACTATGAATAGAAAAATGACACAAAAACGACGCGCAAATGTGACGTGTTCAAGATTAGTTATGAGCGCTACTTACGAACATTTGTTAGACACAACGTTTGTTTTTTTCAATTTATTTTTATACAAAATCTCTTCTAATTTACTTTAGAATTACAAAATTAAGTGATTATTTGCAATTACGAAAGTTTTAAAGGATTAATAATTCTATATAAATAAGTATATGCTTATTTTCAGAAGCAATATATACAATTTGTATCAAGATTGTTATCAACAAGCAGAGTTAGTACCTCCAATGCTTCATCATTATCGACAACATTTGTTGCATAGTAATAGCACATCGAGTTTTTTAAGAAAGAAATCTCAAATCGATCTACAACTACAACAAACTGAAACTGAGATTGCACATACAAATGCAATGGTTTTATTTTAATTGCTTGTAAAATGGGATTTCAATAATAATAATAATAATAATTTACTTATTAAATTCATGATGGTTAATGAAAAAATCTATGAAAAACTTGAAATTTCAGAATATTTTTTTATATTTCACAATTTCTAATAAATATGTTTGCCTTTCATCCTTGTAATTTTTTATAGCCACACACTATTTATACACATTCAACTGATGCGCTTGATGGTTTTCCATGTTATGCATTTAATAGCACTGGAAAATATCTCAATCAGGATTATGTACGCTATGCTCTTCATATACCAAATCATATTTCATCATATGAATTCTGCAAGTAAACTCTATTTCATATTGATAAGCCTCAAAAATAAGTATAAGATTCTCTTTTGAAACAGAAAAAAATTCATTCACTGGTATTAATTATTGTTTGTCAGTAAATATTTATTGATTAATTTCCCTGCAGCGAAAATATTCTGGAAGATTATAAGAGTTTATACAACGATACAACGGAATTTTTCCAACAATTATTCGATAGTAATTATCCGCTGCGTACGCTTATCTATAACGGGGATTTGGATGCTGTATGCAACATTTTACACGCTGAATGGTTTATTGAAAAGTTTGCCAAATCTAACGATATGGTGAGTTTGTTTAAAAAGAAGTACTATACTAATAAAAATCAATAACTATGTCAAATTACGTTTGGATTATATTTATCGTGATGATTATGGATGGAGAGAAGACAATATAAGTCTTAATTAATTTAAGCAAAAATTAATTTAAGCAAACTATAAAAATATCTCTCTGTATTTTATCAATTTAATAAATTCTGAAATTTCGGTTTAAAATCCACTGCAGTGATGTAGTTTCAGGATTTATTATACAGAGAAAAGAAAATCTCATTTTTGAATAATTTAAAAGATATAAGCAATTTTTTTGCTTAGATAAGAAATCATTGATCAATCTTCTGATTTGATCAAACATGTTGAATTATAGAAGATATTTTAGAACATGAATGAAAAAAATCCTTGGTTTTATCGATTAGGAATACAGTTATCACCAAAAATTGGTGGTTATAAGAAGCGCTTTGAGAAAAATGCGACAACGATCGACTTAATTACTATTAAGGTTGGCTTATTGCACTAATTTAGAAATAAGAAAAATTGATTTTCAAAAATGAAAAGCAAGAATAGTTTCCTGAAAAATTAAAACATAGAATTAATCACAATGTAAGAATATAAAATATCGGCAAAAAATTTTTATGCAAAAAGTTACTTGAAAATATAATGTATTAGCTGTACCGAAATTTGTTCTGTTTGATGGCATTATTTTTGAATTCAAAATATATCTCCTAGTATTCGACTAATTCTTCAGAAGATTTCAAAAATTTGACAGTTAAATCTGTCTCATATTGATTAGATTATATACATAAGCGATGAAATAAAGAATCGATTGAGACTTCCGAAATTCTTGTATTATAGGGTGGAGGCCATGGACCTCCACTGGATCGTGCCGGTCCAATACTGCAAATATTAACAAATTTCATACGCCAAAAAGATTATAATGATATTTCGCCATTCAGTTTGGATCGTAAACCCTTATTACCACAATATAATGTATGTTTAATTATTATCGCTTAATTTTGAACATTAATATTTTAAAAATTTTTGCCAAATTTCCATAAATATCTCATAATCATTACTCTGATTAAATCAAAATTGTTAAATAATAAATATTCGAAGAAATAATATATTAGAATTGAAGCTAAATGGTTAACTTTGTAAATCGCTATCATGAGTATTGTTTCATTAAATAAACATAGAATTAATCTTGGAGACCAGTAATACAAAATATGTAGTTATTTCATTTGTTTATTAGTCTCTTATTTATTAACTATTAACATATTTATAGCTAACATCTCTCACAGGATCGACATAGCAATGTGTAAGTATCTTTGTTTATTATTTTATCATCATATCTTTCCTTATTCACATAAATGATATTTTTAATGTGCCTCGAGAATAACTTCTATCGTCATCGTAATATGAAGTATGCAAATCTTCGTTAAGCTATTATTGGTTTAGAATATCATTTCCAAATCTTCATGGCAAATGGAATTGTCTACTTAATTAATAATTCAATTTATCAAATTAAAATAAGATACTGATTTGAAAATTGAATTTTTAATTTATGTTAAGTCAAATTCATACATTCATTTATGCTTATCATAATTTTTCTCCGACATTGCAAAATTCGTTTTAATAGTAACAAAAAAAAACATGAATTGTAAAATTTCTATCATCTTCAGGAAAATTGAAAGATTTCCAGCTTCATTATATTTATTCCATATTCGATAAAAAAACGCTATTGATTTGATTGTTTTTAAAATAATCACATATATTTGCTACTATGATATCTTATATGGAACAACTTATCTGTTGGACTCAAACTATCAAATTCTCAATTTAATATTGATCAGAAATCTTCGGCTTCGAAATTGATTTCATTACTGTTAATAGATGTATAATCAATTCTGTGTCATATTATTAAATATTTCTGACAATATATTGTAGTATATTATAGTGCTGACAATATATTGTAGTGCTGATAAATAAAATAGAATGCATCGATGTTCTCATTCAACTTAATTATCATTTTTATAAAGTAAAATTAATTTCATTACTTAACTATATTCTAATAATATATTAATTTCAGCGAAATTTAACACGACACGTGAAATATGAAAGTATACTCAAAAAGAAAAATATCTGCGCAAAATATAAAAAAAATAAAAGGAAATTTAACAGGAAAAGATTATTGACATTGCAATTTTTCGTATTTGAAAGCTGAAATTCCTACAAATGAATATATAATTATAGTTAGTTAGAAAAAAAAAAAAATCTCTTGAGAATTAGAAGAAAGAATCCTTATTTTTTTTTTGTTGATTGGTGGCTGATTATTTATGCTGTTTTGATTCAGCTAGAAGTTTTATTGGATTATAAATGTCATAACACAATCCTGCATTTACACGGTGATGTAAATTGAACAAGATGATGAGTTAAAACAACGGTACGAATTAAGCAATGATATAGATCAACTGAAACATGCACAATAAAAAAATAAAGGATTTCAAAAAGCTACTTGAATTTTAGCAGAGTTTTGTAAACCTTTTTTTATTTCAGTCGATCTTTTTCCACTTTGTCACTACTACTGCTTTGCTTCTTATTGTTACTTATTATAGAAGAATGTTGAAACCACTCGTTAAATTCTGATATTTACCGTCAGTGATGATGCTTGTTCATACTGGTTATCGTTACTTATGAAACCGAGTATTTTTGAATTGATAAACTAACCTCTTGCATCGAAATTTTACACCTTTTATAACTCGTGACTTTTTCCCCTTTAATCCTCTTTGCTCTTTTGACACTTTTTATGTAATGAGTAAATTCTTCAATTTTACTAACATCTTCCTTTTAATTTTGTTGATATTTTTATATACAACTAAATCTTGATCTATTTATTATTCGTCAAATAGTCAAGCTTTTTTAGTCGTGTATGCAAAATATGAGATTAAATTTTGAGTGCGAACATTTTATTATAATTCTACCTAAAGATCATTTAGTTTTCTAGATTATTGCCTCTTTTACGTATTTGCAAAACCTTTTGTATGATATCGTATTTATTTAAGCTGAACTACTACTTCTATTGATAATATCCTTAGCAAATTTTTCGTACGATATAATCTTCAAATTGCATCCCTTTATTCATCTACTGAATAAATCATTGATGATAACTGAAGTAAGCACATTAACAACACCTTTTCTAGTAATTTTACTAAATTGGACAATCCTATTAGATAATTTATATCAGATTAGTATTATACTATTAGATAGGAATACTGTTAGATAATAATGATATTAGATAAATCAGTTTTCTCCCTTTTTCCATACGTTTGCTTCAGAAAACTTTTTAGCAAAAATATTTATTTAATCCCAAAATATTGCAATTTAAATCTATGATTATAGTGTAATACTGAATATTGAGTATCACTGCAATAAATGTAATATTATGAAAATTAGTTGAGAAATATTGGAACTGATATCTAAATCCTTAGATTGTCGATTATTTTATCGTTTTGCTCATTTGATATTTTCTCGCAGTACTATTCAATTTATTATAATCTCTTCCAGATTACTTGTCCATCTGAATCAACAAGAACTTTAGTAAAGAAATCGCGTTTTTCTAAAAATTTGCTTTCGTTTGTATAAAAAATGATTAAATTTTTTTGGATATAATATTATAATTCCAACTATCAAAAGAATATCTATCGTTTTATAGGTAACGTAAAATTATCGAAAAAAACAAAAGAATATAATGAGTGTTCGATTCACCAATTGTTTTATGTTCTGCAAAAAAATTTCTTTTAATGGGAGCATGCGTTAGTGAAATTACTTTCTTTGCTTTGCCCTCAAATATGGTTAATAATTTTACCCACTGATTTAAAAGAATTGATCATAATGGATTTTATTCGGTAATAATTACATTACACTGAGGAAATGAAGAAGAGAAAGTGATAAGCTGAATAAAAGCGAAAAAAAAATGAATGAGTGTTGATGTTGCTTAACAGAATAATACTGCTTGTAATATGCGAACCAGTCGTGAGAAGCTCATTTTTATATCAGTAATCGATCTTTGCTCTTTGTAATAGGTGGTGGCTCACCATATACTAGTTATGCGAAGGTTTTAGCTCTCAAAATAAAGAATGGGAGATTGAAAATATTCAAACATACATAAAGATGTAATCGAAATCATCTCATCATTTAGCCTCGAAGATATTAAAAGTTCTACATGAGATTTAGCAGATTATCTGAATGATATGTCACACTGAGGTGAAACTGTAAATATAGTCAGCAAGATTAGCCGTAAGCCCTTTTCCACCACAATCGCCTATCAATTATTGTAATTCGAGCAAATCGATCATTCAATCAATAAATATTTAAAGTATTCAGATTTCTCAAGCTCTGTTGTTACTTTTTGTTGAATTGGTTGAGCCAATGTCACAACAGATTCGAAATTAGGTTTATTTTTATGTAGAACAGGAATAGAACGACGCAATAAAATTGATAATTGCACGGGTCTTAATAACAGTACTAGTGATTAAAAAATGAAATAGAAGAATTGAGGAATTGTGGGGATTGAGATGAGTAAGTTTTCGCTAATTCGTAACTGACTTGAGTATTAAATTAGAGGGTTTTTAAACAGTAGCAAATTGGGCGTGTAGAAAGGTGTGTTAGGTTTTTAGCTAACACAATTGGATGGTTGGTTGGATGGCTGGGAAAATGAATTAGAATTTTAAGACAGAAAATGAACATGGGAAAATGTAGCGTGGGAACATGTGGACATTGCTTGAAGATAGGAAACGTGGGAAAATGTAGCGTGGGAACATGTAAACATTGACAAGTATGTACATTAATGTGATAAATGGCACTAATGAATCATCATAATAATTTGTAATTATTTTTATGTTAAATTTTTATTTATTTGGAATTTCGCGATATTAAAATTCGCGACAAACTCTATCCTATATTTCATTGACATTGTGACAAAAGTTTCTAAATGATACTAATGTTTTGAAAAAGCATTTAAAAAAGTAAAATTTGAATAATTACAATGATACGTATACTGTTACAGTATTAGCTTGAAATTTAGAAGTATGTCATATTGTACGATATATTAAACGAATTGTTGTGGAAGATTTTTGTTGCGGGGACAATCAACAAGTAACGAAAATTCTATTAGGCAAAAAAAGGGATGGAAGGGAAGAGAAGTCGCAAACTGGAGCAAGGAAAATGAAAAACAAAACAAGCTTAAAATCTGTTGCTGTGGTTATGTTTATATAGGGTGATAAAAGGGGCGTGATGAGAGAAAAAATTTGGATTGGTAAGATTTGTAAATAGATAAAACAGATATTTGGATTGGAACAAATGGGGGAAAGGATTTTGGGTGAATAATGAATAAGAAAATTTACATAAATATTTTGATTAGTGCAAAAAACAAGAAATCGTTGACGGATTAATGTGAGAACAGGAAATCGTTAATGAATTAGTGTGAGAACAGGAAATCGTTAATGAATTAATTATTTGTTGTATTTTTAGGAACAAATTTGAATTAATTTCCTCTCGGTTTCCCGACACGAATAAAATTAATGACAAAATATTATTCATTGGAATATCAGCAATCTTTCTTACTGCAACTATTCTTGGCTTTATTGCAACATATTTGGACAATAAATGCTTTCTTTGTTCACTTTTAAGCATCCTTGTTATTTAACATTTTTATTGATTCTCATCTTATTACTTTTCTTATTCTTTCATCATTTTCATGATTGAAAAGAATAGGTTTTAAATATTCCACATGATCTATAGCTTAGATGTTTATTTTTAATCATTGCCAACGATTTGGTGATTCCAAGAAGGATAAAGTTTTAGCAGTAAACAATTTAACTGATCATTAACTTAAATAGTCAATTACATCAAATTATTTTTATCGGATGCAGTCGTTAAAAATTCTCCTTTCTTTATTCGAATTTTTGTTCCGAGAAACTAGAATGAGATGAGATACAGAGATGAATTTAGAAATAAAATTGGAAGAACGGTAATACAGAAGAGGAGAAAGCTATCGAATCAAAAGGAGATGATCTACGCCTGAAAATGTATGAATGTGTGTGCGTGAATATAGCCTTTGATAATTTATAATGCCTTAAGCAACGCCCTAACCTGAAGGATGATAATAGGTCAAAACCTAATTGATCCCAATATTTTAAACAACATCCTTCACATAAAAATTAATTATTTAAGAGAGGATTTCTTGTTCGGAAAATATGAATCAAAGTAATTTTGTATCATAAAATCACTTTACAATACCAAGATTTCTTAATGATATAAATATCTCGGTTATTCCGACACAGTCGAAGAATGTTTCAAAGTTTCTTTTACAAAAATTCGAATCATTTAGTTTATGCAATTGATGAAAATATTTAATAAACAAATTTTGCCGAAAAAAGTCGACGGAAATAAAAAAGGTCTACAAAACTCTTGATTATTTGACGAATAATAAATAGATCAAGATTTAGTTGTATATAAAAATATCAACAAAATTAAAAGGAAGATGTTAGTAAAATTGAAGAATTTACTCATTACATAAAAAGTGTCAAAAGAGCAAAGAGGATTAAAGGGGAAAAAGTCACGAGTTATAAAAGGTGTAAAATTTCGATGCAAGAGGTTAGTTTATCAATTCAAAAATACTCGGTTTCATAAGTAACGATAACCAGTATGAACAAGCATCATCACTGACGGTAAATATCAGAATTTAACGAGTGGTTTCAACATTCTTCTATAATAAGTAACAATAAGAAGCAAAAGCAGTAGTAGTGACAAAGTGGAAAAAGATCGACTGAAATAAAAAAGGTTTACAAAACTCTGCTAAAATTCAAGTAGCTTTTTGAAATCCTTTATTTTTTATTGTGCATGTTTCAGTTGATCTATATCATTGCTTAATTCGTACCGTTGTTTTAACTCATCATCTTGTTCAATTTACATCACTGTGTAAATGCAGGATTGTGTTACGACATTTATAATCCAATAAAACTTCTAGCTGAATCAAAACAGCATAAATAATCAGCCACCAATCAACAAAAAAAAAAGAATTAGGGATTCTTTCTTCTAATTCTCAAGAGATTTTTTTTTAACTAACTATAATTATATATTCATTTGTAGGAATTTCAGATTTTAAATACGACAAATTGCAATGTCAATGAATCATTTTTCCAAGCGAGTATACTTTCAAATATGAAAGTATATATATATATATATGCTTTTCCTGTTAAATTTCCTTTTATTTTTATATTTTGCGCAGATATTTTCTCTTTTTGAGTATACTTTCATATTTCACGTGTCGTGTTAAATTTCGCTGAAATTAATATATTATTAGAATATAGTTAAGTAATGAAATTAATTTTACTTTATAAAAATGATAATTAAGTTGAATGAGAACATCGATGCATTCTATTTTATTTATCAGCACTACAATATATTGTCAGCACTATAATATACTACAATATATTGTCAGAAATATTTAATAATATGACATAGAATTGATTATACATCTATTAACAGTAATGAAATCAATTTCGAAGCCGAAGATTTCTGATCAATATTAAATTGAGAATTTGATTGTTTGAGTCCAACAGATAAGTTGTTCCATATAAGATATCATAGTAGCAAATATATGTGATTATTTTAAAAACAATCAAATCAATAGCGTTTTTTTATCGAATATGGAATAAATATAATGAAGCT
The DNA here is from genome assembly GCA_024305405.1 of Dirofilaria immitis. NCBI lineage: Eukaryota > Metazoa > Nematoda > Chromadorea > Rhabditida > Onchocercidae > Dirofilaria > Dirofilaria immitis. The sequence continues at coordinate 11,031 of JAKNDB010000062.1, read as the reverse complement.
GGAAATCTTTCAATTTTCCTGAAGATGATAGAAATTTTACAATTCATGTTTTTTTTTGTTACTATTAAAACGAAGCATAAATGAATGTATGAATTTGACTTAACATAAAATTAAAAAATTCAATTTTCAAATCAGTATCTTATTTTAATTTGATAAATTGAATTATTAATTAAGTAGACAATTCCATTTGCCATGAAGATTTGGAAATGATATTCTAAACCAATAATAGCTTAACGAAGATTTGCATACTTCATATTACGATGACGATAGAAGTTATTCTCGAGGCACATTAAAAATATCATTTATGTGAATAAGGAAAGGTATGATGATAAAATAATTAAACAAAGATACTTACACATTGCTATGTCGATCCTGTGAGAGATGTTAGCTATAAATATGTTAATAGTTAATAAATAAGCGACTAATAAACAAATGAAATAACTACATATTTTGTATTACTGGTCTCCAAGATTAATTCTATGTTTATTTAATGAAACAATACTCATGATAGCGATTTACAAAGTTAACCATTTAGCTTCAATTCTAATATATTATTTCTTCGAATATTTATTATTTTACAATTTTGATTTAATCAGAGTAATGATTATGAGATATTTATGGAAATTTGGCAAAATTTTTAAAATATTAATGTTCAAAATTGAGCGATAATAATTAAACATACATTATATTGTGGTAATAAGGGTTTACGATCCAAACTGAATGGCAAAATATCATTATAATCTTTTGGCATATGAAATTTTGTTAATATTTGCACTATTGGACCGACACGATCCAATAGAACTGCATAGTTTTCATTCTATAATAATAGTTGGAATTGCGGAAGTGTTCTTATCCATTTTCTTTTTAACTGCTTCTCTGTTTTATATGAAATATGCTTGACTGTAGACGAAAGTAGTTGGAATCTTTTGAAGAAGCAGTTGAGAAGTTTCGGTTTGAAAAGATGGTAGCATCCAGTAAACATACATATTTATGGCTGACTGACACACAGCGCTTTCAAATGAACATTTTTGCTATAAATGACTGCTACTAATTTTTAACTTTCTCGTATACTGCTATTGTTTTTGATTTTTTAAGAATCATTTCTGAAAATTATGAATTAGCATAATAATCCAACCTTAACAATAATTAAGTTGATTATAATAACAAATAACTAGTGGCGCTAACTGGATTCTTAATAAATAAAACTAAAGATTTTATTCATCCATGTTCTAGACAGCTGCGGTTTTCTTCAAAAAAATAAGAAAAATTAAGATCAATGATAAGTAATGCATTATTATTAAAGTATCATTTCTTTTTCTATTACATATTTGCAAATAGATCATGAGTATTATGCTAAATAATGTATTATGATTAAAGTATTATTTCATTATCTACCAGTAGGTTTAAAATAAAAGATGCATTATTTAAACATAATACATAAAATTTAAGATTAAACAACCGATACAAAAAAATGATACTTTTATCATAATATATTACACAAATTTGATTTCAATTTTTTTCGCAGATATTCTATTGTTCTTTTATTCTAAATGTGTTGGTAGACAATAAAATGATATTTCGACATTATGAGGAAAGTATAACTTTTTTCGTAACGATTGGAAAATTCCAAATTTGGAGTCCAATGTTATGTAATATATACTTAAATTTGATTCCAAAAATTTTGGCAAATAACTTTGCTGTTCTTTTATTCTAAACATGCTGACAGATGATAAAATGATACCATGATCATGATGTATTATTTAATATTATTCTTAAAAATTGGAATTAAACAACCGACGCTTTAATTTCTATTCTTTTACTCTAAACATACTGCTAGAGAATGAAATTATAACTTTGTCATTAAAACATTATATAAATCTGCTCGCAAATATGTGATAGAAGGAGAAGTGACACTTATTCAAATTTGGTCTCGAAAATTCCTTTCCAGATAACTCCGACATTCTTTTATTCGAAATATCTGGTAGACAATGAAATGATATATTACAAAACACAAAATTTTTCTTGATAATACTGCAAAAAAACAATAAGAAATTATTTATCGTGGATATTACAGGTTTTCATAAAATTCAGAAACGTCAATATTTATCACATGGTTATTAATATATGTACAAATGAGTTTGACTCATTTATTTTTAGATATAATTTCATTGATTTCTGATTGTAATATAATTGCTAGAAGTGATCAAAATTGGTTAGATTCCGAAAAAAATTTTGGTAGAAATTATAAATTAATGTTGATGTTTGTTAATGACATAAAGATCTATTTCTAATGCTATATTGATAACAAGTGAATTTCAGAATTAATTTAACTTTCTTATATAAATTGTTCTGAACCCATCTTCAGTGCTAAATCGTTAGTATACAAGTAATTAAGATGCGTCTCTAGAAATATTGAATGCATGGAAATTTATTGGATTCCGTCATATAATTTATCCTTATGATTTTATTGTAAAGTAAAGTTCTGTTCTCGTTTTATCATAGAATTATAAAAGTGTCGCACGAAAATAGAATAATACCAATTTTTGTGAATGCATAATAGAATATTTCAATTTGATATACTTTTTTATTTGAGATACTTTTTGCCGTATAGTAATGATTTTCTGAAATGAAAGCTTTGATTTTTGTTAAAAATTTTTGTGCTCATCTATGCTCGTTTTTTTACAATAATGATTATACCTAAGATTGATTATCTTCGACATGCCCAAAACCATGTACATTTTGATTATAGCAATCTTCATGAAAATCGTAATAAGATGAAATAAATGCAATGAAGAAATAAAGCAGCAAAATAAAGTTGAAGCATTCGGAAGAGCTCAACAGTCAGCGATTAAATCATTTAGTATATCACGGATTTCATGATACCTGATGCTTCTATTATGTCATGCTATGCTTCAACGAATAAATCATAAACTTTAAAATAATTGGACCACAATACATAATACAATAATTAACACATACATAGAATTTCTTTAAATATAACATTTCTTTTAAAAAATATAATGCAATGATCTATTTGCAATGAGTTTCAGTGTTAGATAATTTGCCTTTGACCAGAAAAGTATTTAAAATTCTTTTGAAAAGAAGATGTCAGAATCTGAGAGTGCGCTTTTGACTCCAAAAATAAGTTTTGTACATTACACAGAAATGGTACTTCAGACCTCCTACCGAATGTACACATCTTCGCCACTGCATGAGAAATCGGACAGGGCTTTACTCAAAGCTACCGAGTCTTCCCCTAGGAATCACAGTTTTACATGCCTAGGCTTATCCATAATTCTGGATAAAAGTTGCGCCTAGCTATCCCTTTTTCATTTCGTCACGAATCGTTTATTGACGAATTCAAATGGCGATGATTGCAACGCGGCAGCTATTACAAAAATAACTTGGCAGCAGCTGTTAAAAATGTTAACTGGGATTTCTGCTTTTCGCCTACTATCTTAGTCGCTATTGAGACCAAAAGTAGTAACAGATAATATAAACTTCTATTGTAACCCAAAGCACTACTGCTTGAATTAACATTGATCGCTCATATTTACTAGTTCTTATTCTGGCCTTTGTTTGATGTCTGTATATATTTCCTGAAGAGATAAATTTGATTATTCTATCTGAAATTGAATACAACAAAGAAAACAGAAATAATTGCAAAAAATTTCACTTTTTTTTACAATTTTCAAAAACAATATGATTTTTTTCAATTATGTTGGAAAAAAAAGAAAAAACCAATGCAATTGTACCGTATGTTTTGTCTTGATTTGATGTACTCTGCCGTTTGCGACGCATATTGTAAAATATTAAAATATATATTAATAGCATCATTATAGGAAATGTTAATGTCGATGCATACAGAAATCTGAAAAGTAAAAAATGAATAAAGATATTGATTAATAAAGATGATAACTGATGATATTAATTGTTTCAATAAAAATAATAAAATCAGCGCTATTGGAAAATCTTTCAGTGCATTTCGTAAATTTTCAAAACTTTCCAGAGATTAATTTCACATTTTATAATGCATTTCATTTATTGCTCTATTCTCTTGAGAAATATTATTTGACTCAATAAACTAACTTTTGAAAAACTCTACCACTTTCAGGGGTTTTGTGCAATTTGATGACCATTGCAAATTCGAAACAGTGAAAGTTTTGGTACAAAGATAAAATTGCATGAACGATATAACTAAAAGTTCTAATATAATATGTCTGCTTTTTAGATTCAATTAAGCATCCAAATTGAAAGTGTATAATAAAATTAAGAATCTAGAACTTAAAATATTATCAATTTTTCATTACAAATCACATATGACATTTCGTTAAGCCAGTGATAGGATAACATTTCAATTACCATAGAATGAAATGTTAGCTATGACAGGTTCCTGACTATTTTTACGCCTGCACTGTTCTTGCCGTATTTTTATGCGCCTGCATTCTTTACGCTTCAAAAACATGAAAAAATTTTGCTTATTGATGAGATTATAAATATATATATATAAAAAGTAATAAAATTTTAGCAATTTAAATTAAGCTGGTCTTTGTGTCATTTAGCACGATCTATAATGAATGAAAACACTTTCTGAAGAACTAACTATTATATTTATTATTTGAAAGTTATCAACAAATCATACCAAAAGCTGATAACCACACGAAAGCGATGAGAAAATAGAACTTTACTGATTCGAAAAAACATTGAATTTCGGAGGAATTCATTGCCACAAATCGATTTACAGTCAACAGAAATACAAAATATAACGTGCTAAAAAGAAAATGATTCCATTGTTGACAATATGCTGTAAATCCATGTTTTTTGTGTGCTGAAATACAAGCCAATCAATTAATTAATACACAAATAAATCACAAATAATAATTTTAATTATATAACCTTATATTATTTCTGAAGAGTAAATTAAATATTTTCTTCATACTTAATCAATAATAAATAAGAATATAGAACTTACCATCAGAACTTTTTTGGTCTTTAACATTTGAAGCAAGACAACATCTACTTGTGGAATAAAGTTCAAGAAGGCAGAAATAATAAGTTGGTATGTGATAATAATAGATGCGTGACTGCTAAGTTTATTTCTTTTACAACAGAAAACGATTGCCATTAGCGCATTACTAGCGATGCCATGTAGCAGAAATAGAATGATAAGTACGAAAATCGCGTATTTTTCTACTGTATGACATTCATCTCTTATATCGAAAACATTTGTCATAGTTCCTTGGCAGTTTAAAGATAATAAAAATAGTATAATGATACAATATGGACGATTCAGCATAATTTATTTGATTTTGCTCCTAATTTCTACTTTATAGGAAAGGAGCTTAATAGCAAAAAGTTTCAATGCCTAAAATACAAACATTACTAAATATTCGAAATGACTTTCGTTTCCAAAACACAGTTAATATGAATATAATGTTATAGTAGTTGCAATGAGGCAAAAACTAACCATCGAAATTATTTTTTTTTGTTGCTATAGAAGTTGCAACCTTAACTATCACTGTTTTCCATTTGCTTGATTTACGATTATCAAAAATAATATATACCAAATTATGTCCATTATTTCAATTTTTTCCAATTTTTCCGATTTTGGACTGATTAAATTTTCTGATAGCAATTTTACATAATTGTTTAAAGTAAGAAATTAGAGTTCGATGATCAATGAAAAGCATCATTACGTATCATTATTTTTCTGGCTCCAAATTTTGTAAAAAAGCCAAAAGAATGATTCACGTAAAATGGGCTAACTAAAATTTACATGCAGGGACTAACTGAATTTACACGCATCTTTTAAATAATTCCAGGATGATTTTGAAATAATAAATTATAACAATACCACGATTAACATCAACTCAAAATTTCCATTGCTTATTTCTTAAAGAAAATTATTGGACTGATAAGGAAATCTATATATGGGAATTTCAGCAATTTAAGATAGTGGACCATACTGTACGAAATTAACTGATACCCATTTCAGAAGAAAATTAATTGAAGAATAAAAAAATTTATTGCATGGAAAATATAAATGATATAATTTAAATTCAAAAAAATTCCACAATTATATCGCATGCTTTTTCTATCATTTTCATTTCTTTTTAATAAATACTTGCGTGTTATTTACCGCTAATTTTTGATAAAAATAACGGAAAATCTGAAATTTTTACATTTATCAATAATTGCATGCATTTTATTTGAAAACAATTTAAGCATTTTTATGCCTATATTAAGCATAATTAAATTTATATAAGTGTGGCAGTTATTGTTTTACAATTAAATATTTGTTGTCCCAATGATCTTTTTGTAGAAGGAGCAATGTTTTATTAATCATTCTATATGAGGTTTTCTCAGATTCAATATTATGTTTTCACCATATATTAGGAAGGAAATTTCATTCAACTTTTATTGGTTTACACGATATTATACAAGACAAAACTTTTAACAGTCATACAAAATATTATAAACGATAACCGCTCGTATTAGTTTTATCCAACATTATTGTTGAGGAAAAAAAATTTAACGGCAGGTAATTTTTAAATTTCTTTCTTTTGAATAGGAGCAGAGAATCTACTTACTATATTTATGCTTATACGATATTATAAACACAATATCGCGGCATACGCAAAGGTCTGAATCAAATGCGTAAAATACAAGAATACCAAATAGAACAAACACAGATATATCAAAGAATATGAGCGAATATCTTAATGCTTACTGATAGGTCGTATCTTTTTTTGGGGTCTGTCTTCTCTCGTATCCACTGCTGTTTTTTTTGTGCTTTGAATTCCGGTTTCTATTACGTCGAACTGTCCTACGAACTGCTGGGCTGTATTTCTGAACTTCACCGTGACTGTCGGATCGAACATGAGCTGTCGTCGAATAGCTGATCCTAACTACCGTCGGATTGAATTTGAGTTGCGCCTACGAAACAGGCTTAGGAACCTATGCAAGTAATGACTAATTAGATAATATCATCCAATCATCCCACACTGCTTGTTCAATTGGTAGTACGAGAATCGATAAGTATTATGTCCTTCGTTTTGCTGAAAAAAGTGATTTATAAGAATTTTTGAAATATAAAAATAATCTACACACACACACACACACACACACACACTCACTCACTCACTCACAAGTGCTCATTATATATAACACACACATATATGTACACATATAACATATATATGTGCATATTATACACACACACGCATACAAATACATACACATACGCATACATACCACATACACATACGTAAAATCATTAGCATTCAAAGGTATCGACAAAATATCGAAAGCGGTTTGATTTTTGCTTTATATCTATTCAAAAGTGGCTTTTTTATTTAAAATTTTATTTTTATTAAATTTGATAACAAATTGTTTCCACGTCATTTTACATTTCGACATCATTTGACTATTTGAATATTATATTCGATCTCAGAGAGTAGGAGAAAAAGCAGGAAGAAAAGAAATAAATTCATAAATTCCATTTGTGATTATTAGATTTTATCATATGTAATTCATACAAAGAATGAAAAATGCAATATATTAAGAAAAAAATAAGTGAAGAAAAGAAATTTATTTCTGTTCTGAAGCATTTTCAATATTAAGCATTAATAATTTCAAATAGGATGCAAATATATCTAGCTGATGATATCCATTCAAATAATACTTCATATTTTAGACTCAATACTTTTTCATATACCCCTGAAGACACCCCAATTAGAATGCAATACTAATTCTTTTTATCGTCTCCCCTTGGGAGTGTCGCGAACGCTGATTCGCGAAACTCCAACATACAATTACATAATTAAATAAATTTCTTATTGTAAACAAATAAGCAAATAGATTACTCACTGTAAATTAATGCACATGAAACTATGAATCATCCCAGTCATATCTACATTCCTTAAAATTGTTTTTCACACGTTTTTGTTGTTATCTAACCAATCTACATCCTTTTGTTTAAACGCTTATTTTCCCACACTAATCTCCCCTTTTAATCGTACTGTAATGTTTCCTCCATATCCGGTATGTTTCCGGTGCTAGAATTAGCCACTCCCACTTCTGGGAAGACATAAACCACGAGTGATCATCATCAATATTATTGTTATTACCAAAGTACAATCAGTAATAAACGTTTCGGCTTCACAGTGTGCGCTCAATACAGCTCCACCTACACCCTACTCAATCCCCAACACTAGTGACATTTGGTCCCCTCGACGTCAGCTCACACCGAATAAAGACGCGATATCTATGATTAGACGGGTCATAATGCGTATCTATGAATTATACAAATATATACGACAAATTCATCGTATATATATATGATTAGACGAGTCACAATGCGTATCTATGAATTATACAAATATATACGACAAATTCATCGTATATATATATGATTAGACGAGTCACAATGCGTATCTATGAATTATACAAATATATACGACAAATTCATCGTATATATCTATGATTAGACGGGTCACAATGCGTATCTATGAGTTATACAAATATATACGACAAATTCATCGTATATATCTATGATTAGACGGGTCATAATGCATACCTATGAGTTATACAAATATATACGACAAATTCATCGTATATATCTATGATTAGACGGGTCATAATACATATCTATGATTAGACAAACACAGACGAGTCATAATCCGTATCTATGAATTATACTACTATATACGACAAATTCATCGTATATATATATGTTTAGACGAGTCACAATGCGTATCTATGAATTATACAAATATATACGACAAATTCATCGTATATATATATGTTTAGACGAGTCACAATGCGTATCTATGAATTATACAAATATATACGACAAATTCATCGTATATATCTATGTTTAGACGGGTCACTTAATGCGCTACCTATGATTAGACAAACACAGACGAGTCATAATCCGTATCTATGAATTATACTAATATATACGACAAATTCATCGTATATATATATGTTTAGACGAGTCACAATGCGTATCTATGAATTATACAAATATATACGACAAATTCATCGTATATATATATGATTTAGACGAGTCACAATGCGTATCTATGAATTATACAAATATATACGACAAATTCATCGTATATATATATGATTAGACAGGTCACAATGCGTATCTATGAGTTATACAAATATATACGACAAATTCATCGTATATATACTATGATTAGACGGGTCATAATGCGTATCTATGAATTATACTAATATATACGACAAATTCATCGTATATATATATGTTTAGACGAGTCACAATGCGTATCTATGAATTATACAAATATATACGACAAATTCATCGTATATATCTATGATTAGACAGGTCATAATGCATACCTATGATTAGACAAACACAGACGAGTCATAATCCGTATCTATGAATTATACTAATATATACGACAAATTCATCGTATATATATATGTTTAGACGAGTCACAATGCGTATCTATGAATTATACAAATATATACGACAAATTCATCGTATATATATATGATTAGACGAGTCACAATGCGTATCTATGAATTATACAAATATATACGACAAATTCATCGATATATATATATGTTTAGACGAGTCACAATGCGTATCTATGAATTATACAAATATATACGACAAATTCATCGTATATATATATGTTTAGACGAGTCACAATGCGTATCTATGAATTATACAAATATATACGACAAATTCATCGTATATATATATGTTTAGACGAGTCACAATGCGTATCTATGAATTATACAAATATATACGACAAATTCATCGTATATATATATGTTTAGACGAGTCACAATGCGTATCTATGAACTATACAAATATATACGACAAATTCATCGTATATATATATGATTAGACGGGTCACAATGCGTATCTATGAGTTATACAAATATATACGACAAATTCATCGTATATATCTATGATTAGACGGGTCATAATGCATACCTATGAGTTATACAAATATATACGACAAATTCATCGTATATATCTATGATTAGAGCAGGTCATAATACATATCTATGATTAGACAAACACAGACGAGTCATAATCCGTATCTATGAATTATACTACTATATACGACAAATTCATCGTATATATATATGTTTAGACGAGTCACAATGCGTATCTATGAATTATACAAATATATACGACAAATTCATCGTATATATCTATGTTTAGACGAGTCACAATGCGTATCTATGAATTATACTAATATATACGACAAATTCATCGTATATATATATGTTTAGACGAGTCACAATGCGTATCTATGAATTATACAAATATATACGACAAATTCATCGTATATATATATGATTAGACGAGTCACAATGCGTATCTATGAATTATACAAATATATACGACAAATTCATCGTATATATCTATGATTAGACAGGTCATAATGCATACCTATGATTAGACAAACACAGACAGAGTCATAATCACCGTATCTATGAATTATACTAATATATACGACAAATTCATCGTATATATATATGTTTAGACGAGTCACAATGCGTATCTATGAACTATACAAATATATACGACAAATTCATCGTATATATATATGATTAGACGGGTCACAATGCGTATCTATGAGTTATACAAATATATACGACAAATTCATCGTATATATCTATGATTAGACGGTTCATAATACATATCTATGATTAGACAAACACAGACGAGTCATAATCCGTATCTATGAATTATACTACTATATACGACAAATTCATCGTATATATATATGTTTAGACGAGTCACAATGCGTATCTATGAATTATACAAATATATACGACAAATTCATCGTATATATATATGTTTAGACGAGTCACAATGCGTATCTATGAACTATACAAATATATACGACAAATTCATCGTATATATATATGATTAGACGGGTCACAATGCGTATCTATGAGTTATACAAATATATACGACAAATTCATCGTATATATCTATGATTAGACGGGTCATAATGCATATCTATGATTATACAA